>JARVZY010000335.1:0-29649 GCA_030686995.1 Artemisia argyi
AGGAATACTCTCCTAGGGTTCGGGGCCTAAGAGGTTGGTTAGCTAGCGGTGGGTTTTGTGGTGGTCTTGTTGTGGTGGGTTGATGGGTTCAAAGATGTTACCACCTTCCATGATGTCGGATGGTAAAGATTACGATCAAAGACACGAAGAAATAAGATAGACTAAAGAAAACCTAAAAATAAAAATAAAATCTTAATAGAAAGGAATCTAGCAAGTAGACCTAATAAAAAGAAATTCTAACCTAGACACTAACTATTCCCCGGCAGCGGCGCCAAAAACTTGATGCGTGGGAATTGCACCAGGCTTTACCTCTCGAGGGATCTTGAGAAGCTTACAACCCCCACCAGCCAGTGTACCTGATCGTTGTAGTATAGTATAGTGACAAGTACCGGGGGATTGATCGTTCAACTCAGGAATAGTGTCGCTAGGATTAGAAAGCCTAAAAACTAGGTCTAGAGGTGAGGGATGATTCTTTTTGTATTTTTTATATTTTATAAAAGCAAATAAAAATCTCGGTTTTCGGAAGAGTGGGCGGAATTAGTTGCTAGTCAACTAACCCAATTACTAAGATGCAATCAAAATAAAATAATAAAAATGAAAAAAAAACTAAATTAAGATAGTGGTGTGAGCAATATATGGGAGAATTGTGTTTACTTAGATTTCACTACTCCCTAGATATCACACATAGACATCTTGAATGAATTGAAAGAAAACTTATCTTAATTGGACATGAAAGGTTTCAAGGGGTGAAAACCCTTGAAAATACTGTTACAAACGACCTAGGGTTTATTAGGTTCGGCCCTAGAATTCTCCACACAAGTTCCTCTCTTAATGAATGAAAAATAGAAAAGTATATATAGATTCTGCGAGGTGACTGCGTCAAGAGGAAAAATCTGATGTCGTCATCTCGCCGCCAATAAAGTTCTAAGACTGCCTAGATCCATGGGTGACGCCGTCATGTGTAATTCTGCTCCAGGCCATCACCAAATTTACTCTTGACGCCCTACTTCTGACGCCGTCATGTTTTCTCTGAGTCGTCATCCATTTTGCTCTTGACGCCGTTAAAAAATCCTTCTTGATGTCGTCAGGTGCTGTTCCCAGCAAGGAAAATTAAGTCTTTGCTGTTTTCTTCACTTTTATGCTCCAAAAACGTCCAAAATGCTTCCTTTTCCAGAATTCACTCCCAAAGTACCTAAAATCACAAAAGGAACAATTTAGGGCTATATTTGATCAAATAAATTCCAATTCCGGCTTAAATGCCCCCCTGAAAACGGTTCATTTTTCGCCTCATCAATACTCATCAGCTTCACGATGTAGTTTCTGTTCATCTATGAGTAGTGATTCTAGAAGAGGTTTCTCTACAGGAGCACGTGGAGGATCAGCAGATGGGTCACCACCTTTAAGTCTGGTTGGCCACTGAAATGGTCCTTCAAGTATCACTTGTTTCAAGAATTTCCCATGGGGTTTCCTAAGTTCAATAAACCGTAAGAATCGACTTGCCCACTGAACATAGTTCCCGGGTGTAAGCATTGGGTGTGTATCAAGTGATCCTGCCTCATGTCTGGATTGTTGAGTTGTAATAACTTCACACATCCGATCAAACCAGTGAGGTTGTTTGGACGAATACTGAATTGGTTGTTGTGACATTGGATATGGTTGTTGTTGAGAAATGCTTTGATGTTGTTGCATCATGAGATATTGTTGTTGTGCATGAAACAGTTGTTGATTAAAGTGTGATTGTGATGGTTGTTGATACGATTGTTGATGATGGTATTGTTGTTGCTGATACTGCTGTTGCTGAGGATTAGAGAAGAACTAACCTGGTTGTTGAGACATATTTAGAATACTTGTGTAGTGTTGGATCTTGTAGAAGGTATAGGTTGAGCCAATTTTCGAAACTAAGCACTAAAACAAATTCTCCAAATTCTCGAAACTTAGTCAGAAAGTAGTTCTCGAAAATTTTGTGAGTTCTCAAAAAAATCTATGATCTCGAAACTCTGGTATTTTCGAAATTGTGTTCTCGAAAGTTATGTAATTTCGAGAATGTGGATAATTTTCGAGATCTTGGAACTTTTCGAGCAATCAGTGTTCTCGTAAAAATTTCAATTTTTCGAAAATACAATCTCACAAAGAAATTTCAAAATTATACAATTTCAAAATTAAGCCAAAAGTCGAAGGATTTTCTTTCTTATACAAGAAAGAAAATTCTGAGTATCCAACTATGAACACGAAAGGAGCCGCGACTTGTAATCTCGAAAGTGTGACAAAAATGTGATCTCGAAGCTTGGTACAATTGAGTTTGCGAAACCTTGGCAGTTTTTTTTTTTAAAAGAAAGCAATCCAAATACCCGTTTTTAATCCAAGATTCTAATACAACTAACCTTAAAATAATGAGATCTTAAAGAAAGTTGCAAACTTGAACCACTTTTCAAAAATTTCAAAGATCTCGAAAAATAGTACAAAATACGAAACTTTTGATTTTGATGAAGAGTTTGAAACTTTTTTGTTTTTAATGATTTGTAACAGAAGTTTATAAGCAAAGATGTGATAGAAACCAAGAAACAAGCAAGAAAGTACAAAAATTTCAGAATAACGAGTAAAAACTTGGTTTTTTGGATCGAATTTATGAAAAACAAAACACTACACTGTCTTTTCTAGCGTATGATACCACTTGTTAGGTGCCCATATTGATTACACAAGATATTCAATGGGAGAAATAAGATGAGAATGAGAGATGG
The DNA here is from genome assembly GCA_030686995.1 of Artemisia argyi. Lineage (NCBI taxonomy): Eukaryota > Viridiplantae > Streptophyta > Magnoliopsida > Asterales > Asteraceae > Artemisia > Artemisia argyi. The sequence goes on from JARVZY010000335.1 coordinate 2,739, forward strand.
TTGATTATGTGATAATAGAGAAATAGAAAAGAAAAAAAACAAGAGTTTCATTAGCATATCAAAATAACCAACAACTAGAAAGGTTACATATGAGTTCTATTTATAGTGGAAGGAGCTAGGGCAACACACCCTTCTCCCTTCCTCACATTTGTTGGCTTGGCATAAGCCTTATTGGCTTTTGGGCCTTTCTAGTTAACATAAACATGATAATAAAATAGATAAGCAACCTATTAATTATTACATATGACCGAGACATGATATAAAAACTACGTTCCCAACATTTTTGAACAACATTTTCTTTTTGGATTTTGACTCTTATGACACAAAACTTAGATGGACTCAAAATGACTCATTTAACTTTGACTCTTAACAAACACTAACTGAACTGTGTTTAGACCAAAATGACAAACTCAAAAGGACTTTTTAATGTTTTTGCAAAATAAACAAGTAGACACTAACTTTACCCTTAAAAATCTTGAAAACTTTGAATTAAACCTAAAAACTTATTTAAACAGCTTAACTTAACTTCTGATAAGGGGAGTGTGGCCGGTCCCCTTAAATATTAAGGGGACCACCCATGTATTTAAGGGCCCGCCCCTTATGACCGTTGCTCAGCTTTATCTTTTTGTGGGGAAGGTTTTTCGTGAACATTTTTGCCATTTTTGGTTGAAAATTTGAATTCATATATTTATTATCGATTAAACATATTTCTTTATTACCAAAAATGATTTTGTAAAAGATATAAAAATGTTTGTGACATTTTATAAAAAGTTTAGTGATTAAGAAAATGTTCCTTTGATCATAAAATGCATTAGACATTTTGTTTATTCATAACTTGAGTAACTTAGTTGTTGAAGTGAATATTTACAACCAAATACTTGTTTACGTACTAATCTTTATGTTTATTGATTTTACATTTTGTGATTATCAAAACATAGAGATATCGAAAAATATTAATAACGTTTCTAGTCATTATTTATATCAACAACTTAATAAGCAAGTAAAACAATTATATAAGCACAAATAAGCAAAAACGTAAATAAAAACAAAAAACGCGCACTTACGGGATAATCCCAAGCCTAAAAAGTCAAATTTGTGAAATACTAACCCTAGAAGTGTATTTTTCTTAAGTCCTATTTGATAAAGAAAATTTTAGAAAAAAGAAAAAATATTCTTTTTAATTTTGTTTTATTTTTTATAAATTAAAAACTAATTTAAAGACATTAAATGATTAAAAATAGTAAATGATTAAGAAAAAATCTGATTTTTTTTGGAAATTACTTTATAGTAAACTAAATTAAAGATGGAAAAATAAGAAAAAGCTAACAACTTATTGGGATGAGTTGTTTTCAACCTAAACAGTTATGATAAGTTAATAAGGATAAAAGGTGTTAAATAAAAAATAAAAGAAAGGACGAATGACAAAAGACCCTAGGGCAATTGAATATGGTGTGTTTGTGTGAGGTGTATAGAAGGTGAGGTCACAGGTTCGACCCCTGGACCTCACTTTTTGCAATTTTTTTTTATTTCTTTTTCTTTTTGAAACTTGAAAATAATAGACTTTTGAAAAGGAAAACTTTTTGGAACTTTGAAATAAGCAAAAAACTAAGCAGAAGATGAAATTAGTTTAGTGTTAATGCAATATAAGTAAAAATTGAAATTCTAAGAAGCTATTTAAGAATCTATAAGCTAAAACTAAAGGCTAATTAAGCAATAAGCATATAAGGGTATCCTAAATAAGCAAATTAAACTAGTTTAAGCTACTCTAAATAAGCTATAAGCTAGAAATCTAAATAGTAAAAATCACTAAAGCTGTTATCCAAACAGCCTACTTGGGTGATTTTAAGCTAATTAAAAAGCTAAAAGACTATAAGATATGATCAAGAAAGCTTAAAATAAAAAAAACTAAGCAAACAAAGATCCTATATTCCAAGTTTCAACCAGTAAGAGCTTAATATGGGCTTATAAGAGTGCTGATAAGGGAAGCTGATAGAGTACTTATGAAAATAGCAGACATAGAAATAGGCTGAGATGGTGTTTTCAATCTAAAACTTAAGCAAGGAAAAGAACAAGCTAGTGTTTAAAAGCTTAAAGCAGATTTAGATAAGCAAATGAACAACACACAAAAAAAAAAAAAAAGAAAAAAAAAAAAAGCATTTTTGAAGAATTTTGAATGAAAAAATACGCATGAATTCAGATATGATGTAGAAGCTTTTTGAACAACATTTTCTTTTTGGATTTTGACTCTTATGACACAAAACCTAGATGGACTCAAAATGACTCAATTAACTTCGACTCTTAACAAACACTAACTGAATTTTGTTTAGACCAAAATGACAAACTCAAAAGGACTTTTTAATGTTTTTGCAAAATAAACAAGTAGACACTAACTTTACCCTTAAAACTCTTGAAAACTTTGAATTAAACCTAAAAACTTATTTAAACAGCTTAACTTAACTTCTAAATTACTTAAATAACCAAATAAGAGCTTAACAAACTTCAACTAATGACCAAAACTATTTTTACCAAAAACACTCCTTTATCAAAACTATTTTTATTTTTAAACTGAATAAGCTAGGAACCCTGTGAGATTATGATTGAATCTTGACTAATATAACTTAGTGACTTATAAAAAACTATTTTGACTAAAAAATAAGAACTAAAATAATAAGCTACTAGTTAAACTATTTTTTTTATTTAAGATGAAAACTGAGTCAATTAAGACAAATGTAACACCCCCAGCTCGGGTATGGCAGCGGAACATAGCCAGGGGTATTACTTGAGGGGTAAAACAGTCACATCATAGAAAACGATCCCAAACAAGACATTTTTAAATAACAACCAACATTTTGTTTCATCAAAACCTTTAGAGTACAAAGACTCTTAAACATAGTAGCGGCAAAAAATAAACATCAGTTTCGGCGGAAAACAAGAAAGTTTAGCAGCAGAAATATAAAAGACACAGTTTTAAAAGATTTTGAAGAAAAGATAGAAAGATAGGCACATCAAGATAAAATAGCCACAGATAGCCTCCAAGAAGTTTGAGCCACTCCATCATACCCAAAAAGATATGCATCTTTAGCTAGTTACCTGAGACAAAACATGCTTAAAATTCAACACAAATGTAGAGTGCAATTCATAGGTTTAGTAAATAATGTTGAGCACAAGATTTTAATCATGAAGATATAAGCAACAAATGCAAATAACGGATAACAACCACAATAAATATACATCCCTGTGCATATAATATTGTAAAATGATATTGCTAAGCTCATGACATGCAAAACGTTAACCAACACCAGCAAAAACTGGAATAAGTCGACAATAACTGCGGAATTTCATAATATAATAAATACCCCCAAAGCTAGATATCTTGCCAAATACCTAGGAAATTCGAATATAGTACATCACATGCGGACCGGACTTAGTCAACATGGCGGGAGGGTCAATTCCTATAGGAATATATCCCTATATTCGCGCTCACTCGCAAGTGATTAATGGTTCATGATCGGAGGTTCTTGCTTGTGGCAAGGTAAAGCTACTTAGCATTTCGGTCAGGAAAAGCATACCAATCCGGAAAGTATACTAGTCAGGAAAAGCATACCATAAACTATTGTGCTCAGAAAACATTTAAACGCCTGTATCAATTAAAAAGTAAAAATGGGGCTATGAATCACACCTTACCAGCAGAGAAACGAGATAGTAAAGCAATCAAGTAATATATCATGGCAAATGGACTTCAGCACAACCTAATCAATTTAAATGGCATAACTCAGCAATAATACTCAAATAACTCAATTATCAATACTTAAGAAAAAGTTTTAGTTTCAATGGCGTTTTGAAAAGAAATACATTTAAGTCTCGTATGCAAGACAAGAAAATAGAAAAATAAAGAATAAGTCGGCGATCACAAAAGAATATCCATGAAAGATGAGAGTAGAAGAAAGAATGAAAGAAAAAAGAATATAAAAAAGAATAGACGACCAAACAAATAAACAAACAACTAGTTTTGGCTTTTCCCCGTTTTTGCCAAAATAAATGTCACATTCGGTAAAACATATAAATTTTTTAAAAGCTTTTAGTTTACATAGACATTTTAGGTTTGTAAGAGATTTTACAAAATTTCGGCATGACCTGCCCGTTTATTCATCGTTTTTCCGAGTCATACGACTCTTTGATTACTTAATTATTTATCGTTAAATGTTATAATTATATAATACAATTGAATATATCATTCGTGTGTATATTAGTTTTTTATTTTTATCGACCGTTTTGTATTTGTTCGGGTCCAGACGCGTTAAATTAGTCAAAGTCTAACATATCCTTCCGTCTCGTTTACCAAAAGGTCCATAACGTCTAAATAACCAATACCTTAAATCCGATACGTCCAATTCAAGTCCAATGATAACAACGTCACGTTATTTCAATTCCATGTCTAAGTGTTGCAAGCCTCTTAACTATTATTACTCTTTATTATTTTTATCGTTTCATATTCGTTAATCCATTTTACTAAAATTAAGCTGAAGCCATACCAAAACAATAATAAATAAACAAACAAACACAACAACTAAATAATCAACTTTGGCCGTGACTCGCTTCGAGTCACAGCTCGACTAACCGAGCCGATAAATTTCTACGTTTATTTATTTATCGTTTTGTAAACTTATCTGGTGAAAGCTTAACTGTTTTGGGGGAAAATACAGCTATTACATATTTGAATTTTGAATATATTTTCATAATAAAACATTTCTTTAAAAACACAAAAATACTTTTGTGAAAAATGTTTTGTCAAACTTAAAAATGTAAGTTTAGGAGAAAATAAAATTCTTTGATCACTTTACTAATGTCGGTATAACGTTTGTTCATACCTAAAGTGACGTTGTAGTAGCTATGTGGAAGAAACGAGTTTCCTCGATTAAAAACTTATTAACCGTAACTTTACGTAACATGTCTTTATATTTTGTGATTATCAAAACACAAGAAAACCGAATAATGTGAATAATATTTTTGACATTATTTGTATTAACAATCTCCCCCTTTTTGATGATTACAAAATATAAACTCATTTTAGGTAAAATTATGCGTTGATAAATTTTTAATGAGTTTTCCCCTTACTTCTCCCCCTTTTTGTAGAATCAAAAAGGCTTCGTCGATGTTGAAGAGAGGAAAGAGTTTGACGGAATACAAGCATCCTTAAAAGGGCATCGTTGATGTGAGGAGAGAAAAGAGATCGATGGAATACAAGCTCCCCTAGCTTAGTGCTCCCCTAGATGAGCGCACCGGGGAATCGAGCTATGGTGATGTGCTACAAAAACAAGTTAGAGACAAAGCACATGCATATATATATATATATATATATATATATATATATATATATATATATATATATATATATATATATATATATATATATATATATATATATATATATATATGAGGATATAGAGAGATAAGATAGATAGAAGGATGAAATCAAATAGATAGAGCATGAATCAGATAAAAAATAGAAGAGAAATCTGAGTTTTAGCTCCTACTGGGGACGGTCTTGTAAATGGGGGGACGGTCCTTTAGTGATTAGGAACTGCAAGTCCAATAAAGGACCGCCGCCAGAAGGCGTCCTGGTTGGTAAATTTGTTGTGATTTTAGTAACTTTCCATTTTTAAGGTTGAATAATTTTAGTCCATTTTCAAATCAACCATGATAAATATCACAATATATTAACATAACCTTAATCATTCATTCATTCATTCATGAAAAATATACAAGAGAATTCATAATCATCACACAATCAAGACATCATCAAATCCTACAACATTAAACATCAAATAACACAACAAGCTATTTCCCAAAACATGCTTGGCCCAAAATATAGCTTCCACTTGATTATTCTTAACTAGACATGTGAAGATATCCAGTTAGAACGTGAAGAGGATGATGGTGAGGAAAAAGGTGGAGCCGAAGGTGGCATGGTGGCGAGGGGAGTTGGTTGCTCATTTTGTTGAGCAAGAAGAAATTCAATGTGGCCAAACATGATATGGAGTTCATCTCGAAGAGGGGTGATGAGATGAAAGTTGTGATAAAAACATGTACATCCCATTGTGTGGTAGTTAACAAATTAGTAAGGAATGGGATTGCCATGTTTGGAGATGATGGTGGAGTGGGAGGAGTGTTTTCTAAAGGCCCGTTTGGTGATGTATGATTTGGAGGATTTGTTGGAGGAGGATGTGAGTTTCTTGGTGGAGAGCTAGAGAAGGCAGGAGATGATGGTTGATTACCTACAAAAGGAGTGTAAGCACCCGAGCTAGATTGGGTGAGCAAGGAAGATAAGTATTTGATGAATGATGCGAAAGGTAATGAGGTTGGCTTGGAGCTAGAGGATGGCTTTGATGAAGAGTAGGATGTTCCATTAGTGGAAGGTATTTTGAGAGGTGCACAAGGTGCTTGAGGTGAGGATGGTGGAGACTTTGGAGAGGGAGTGGTGTCATAGAGAGTGAGATCAATAAAGTTAGTTTGTGGTGGAATGATTTTGATCTTGGGCCTTTTGTTTGGTGGTTGTTAGTTGAGTGAGGTTATAAGTCCTTTGTTTGTGGTTGGTAAGGAAGTGGAAGATGATGCCATTGTAGGGGATGAAAGAGAGATGAAAGATGATTGTGATGAGGTTGAAGAAGAGAAGAGGTGCTTAAATAATCAAGCATGGTTATGATTTGGGCAAAGCATGCATTAGGAAACATTTAGCACTTAAAATTGTTCATCTAAACATGGTAAGGTGGTGATAAACATGCAATAGGTTTAGGATTGCAGAAAGGAAGAAAACAGTACAAAAATCCGTGATCCCCACGGGACGGTCCGTTAAATACCAGGCAATCCTTTATCACTGGAGGACTTCCAGGTAGATAAGGGACCGCCGGCAGTAGGTTTCCAGAATTCTGCCCAGTTTCTCATTTCTGTGACCTACATATACTATTTATTCCTATATGTCACAGAACTGCATAAACATAAGTTCAAAAATAAAGATGTCATACACCAACTTAAACGACCAACGACATTATCCAAATACAAACATAATTAAACAAGCATGTCTAATAATCTTGAAATTAGTTCACATAAATGACAAAAATAGTTGTTCCAAGTACACTTATAGAAGTGTTCCAAATGACATTTTACTTCTTCTTCTTTTTTTAGGAGGTTCTTGATTGACTTCAATCCTTTCCTTTGCTCATCCCGAATTTGAGTTAAAAGGGTGATCACAGATGGGTCTTGTGAGTCGAGGTTTTGAGGGATTTGAGGAAGGGCATTGGTGAAGGTTTGAAGTGGAGAAGAGGCACTAGCATTGGAACTACCAATGTGATCATCATTATCTATATGATGAGAGGATGAATCACTAGAGGATGACTCAGGAAACAAGGTCCTTTTCGACCCAGAATCAGACCTCGTTTTACGCTTAATATATATACTGAGCAGGAGCTTGACACGATCATAGATATGATATTTTTCCGATTTGAGTTCGGGAAATTTATCCATGATATGATTGAACAGATGAGTCAAAAGCATGCCATAGGGCAAATTTAACTTGGGCTATGCTAATCATCTTCTTGAGGAGTTCGCTGATGAACTTGCTCACATCAATCCACTTTCTTTGGAAGGTGATGATGGTCTCCTCGACTTTGAAGCCGATCTGGGAGAAATTGAAAGTCTCCTATCTCATGATCCATCACTCACTTCTTATCCCAGCAGTCCAGTTGAGAATATTTCCCTCCAGAAAACAAAGATCAACTTTGTCTAGATCAAAGTGAAAGTTATCATACTCCGGTGGAGATATGATATGAGTGAGTTCACCAGAGAACTCCTCAAAAGTAAATTAATCATATATGGGGAGAGAAATTTGAGAATGAGAAGTGGTACTGCCACTAATCTTCCCTCCCATATGATCAAAGGTAAAGGCTTCAAACTCCGGAATAGGATCATCGGAGACAACGTCACTATCCTTTATGGGGATAGGAGATGAAATAGGTTTCATTTTGAAAGCCTCGATTTTAGAAATGAGGAGATCGACATTCAATAATGTTGCACGAAGTGCTTCATCCTTGATTTCAGTGTCAATCTCGTCATTCTCTTCTTCTAAGCTGACTAGCTTAGAAGGTAATTCTTCCATATAAATGATGTCTCCACAAGATAACGAATTGTCATCAGTAGAATCGGAGGACATCTCATCATGATTAGATGGGAAGAATAGAGGAGGAGGAATATCACACATATGGTCAAAAGTCCCCTGTGACTCTCTCGGGATTGGGACAAGGATCTCAACACTAGACTTTATTAATTCGTCCGATTCCTTATTAGGAACAGTGCTAAGATGCTCATCCCCCATGATCAGAGAGTGAGTGTGAACTTCGGGTGTGGTAACTGCAGGTTGAGATGGAATCTCAACTGACGGGATTTCATCTGATGAACTGGATGAATCATCATTAAGGATATCTTCATCATCACTGTCATCAGGAATGAAACGAAATTGAGAGCTTGATCTGGCTGCTTTTTCTTTTGCATATGCTTCCCTAACAGCTTTTTCAAAAGCATCTATGGAATCAATTTTAGCAACCTGCTCTTCAGTCAATATTTCAGCCATGTATTTCTCATGTGAATTTAGAGTAAATGAAAATTGCGAGGGTGGGGATTTGTCAAAACCGGAAGGTTGACATTGATAATCATCATGAGGACCCTCACAATTTACACAAGAAACACTGGGTGCATTATGAAGTGTTGTGGTACCCAACTCCTTAGCTTCTTTTAATAAATCTAGGATCTTTAGATAATTGTCTTGTTGGGTTTGCTGAGGAGTTGGTTGAATCATTTGGTGCCGTGGAGGTGGTTCTTGAAACGAATAGTCGTAATTGTTACAAGGAAAGGGATTCCCTGTTTGACAATCCGAGCTAAAGTGAGGACCTCCACAGTACTCACAACAGTAAAGCTGTTGAGTTTGGTTTGGTGTATTTTGATACGAAGCATCATTGAAATTTGGGTAATATGATTCTTGCTCGTATAAATGTGATGGGTAATCGAAAAAATTTGAAGAGACGTTGAATGAGTTTTGATTAGGATCATAAGCAAATGAATTACTCGACCCACAAAACAAACAACTCCCGTTTTGAATATCATTACCACATTGCACACATGTACACCAACGACATGGAAAACCGAAAAGCGGCTCACCACAACCGACACAAAGAACAAAATCTGGAGGTGGGACAAGTGGTGTGCTCTGAGAGCTAGGAATTTCCACCACTTCCATTATGGTCTCGGGTTTTGGCTCTTGATAAACGTGAAGGTTAGGTAAGTCGTTCTTTTCAGTCACTGCTCTAAGCTCTGCACGTTTGCTTGACAAACTTTTAACCGTAAACCGTGAAAGGTAAGGATCAATTCTTGACGGTTTAGGAGCAATTGTGAGCTTAGATTCTTGGACAACCGTAGGTTGGACGTTTTTAGCACTTTCATTGTCAGAGGAAAGTACAAGGTCCTTTGTCACCTCGGTTTCTTGATTCATTTCCCTCACCGGAGAGGGAATAGGAATCAAAGTTCCATCATAATCACTACGACATCTCGAAATTTTTGACAAAGCCATAAGTTTTTCAATTTTGCTCTGAAAGGCCCATTGTTCAAAGAAATCGTCATCGAGAGATGTCATTTAGAATTATACATGAGAGGGGTATAAGAAGGTAGAATCAAATGGATAGAGGGTAAGGAAAAATATTTTTGGTTTTTTTTTTTCTTTTTTTTTTTTTTTTTTTTTTTTTTTTTTTATGAAAAGATATGAACAAGGATGGATAAATATACAATGGAATGAATTCCAAAATCACTAATCAGAAAAACCGTTTAGAAAACGCGCACAACCTCCCCGGCAGCGGCGCCAAAAATTGATTGATAATAAACCGTTAACCAAAGTCAACCACGGATGTGGTCAAGATGGTCAAACAGCCTAGAGTAAATGCTCCGCGGAATATAGTGTTCCCCCGGGTCGTTATGTCCCGACGAGGTGTGGATGGTTAACAAACGGTTTCGTGATCGGGTGAATTTGGACAGAATGGGGTTTTGAGTGTGATTAAACTTGGAGAAAAGAAAATAGCTTAAATAAGCTATATAAACAAAACCTTGAAATAAGAAAACGTAAAAACGTAAAAGAAATAAAAAAACGTACGTTTAGTTTAAATAAACGTAAGCGTACTAAATAAAAAGTGAAATTGAAGAAATAAAAAGGCTATAAAGATGAAAATTGGATTTTTACAAACCTAAGGACTTAAGAAAATTATGAGAAAAAGAAAAATATTTTTTTAACTTATAAATTATTTATTATTAATTATTTATAATTAAAACTAATTAAAATCAAAATAAATACTAAATGAAAAGTGAAAAATATAAAACTTTTATAGTAAATACTTTATACTATAAATAAACTGGGAAAAATATAAAAAAGGTGGGAGTGCTTCTAAATAAGCAGAAATAAGCAGTTTTGCTTAAATAAGCAAAACTGAGTAATGTTTACTATAAATAAAAATATAGAAAACTAAAACACTAAATACAGCCTAGGGGAGATGGTGCGTGTGTTTGTTATGATTTTTGACCAGTTTGACCAAGAGGTCACTGGTTCGAATCCAGGCACAAGCAAAATTTCCCAAACTATTTATTCTTTTAGTTTTTTTTTTTTTTTTTTTTCTGGAACACTTTAACAACAAATACAAACAACTTTTAAAAAGACACAAGTTTTATAAATAACAATTAAGCTGTTTTGCAAGCTTGTTGATCCAACAGTCAAGCTTTTGCTTGACTGTTTGATCTTTGGGCTTTCAAAAAGCTTTAAACAAGCTGATAAGCTGTAACAAAAGACAAAGGAAGATAAAATAAGGTAAAACAAATAAGAATAAAGCCAAAGAAAAGAGAAAACAAAGGAAAATAAGCTGGATAAGCAAATAAGCTAATCCACTAAACTGCAAACCAAGCACCCCCTGCAGTCTCTTTGAATGATCAATATAGCCTATCAAATAAGCTGGAAAGATCAAATAAAGTTTTGAGTCCTTAAGTTGGGTTGGTGGTGTGTCCAAAAAGCCAAAGCTTGGCCTGTGGGACCCACAGGCTAGCTTTTTAGGAGCTTGTGAAAGAAGCTCAATACACTGAGAGTGATGATCACTCAGTATATGCTGGTGATGGGACAACCTTGCAGTTAGCTGCAGCCCTAGTAAATGAGTAGCAAAATGGAAACTAAGCACTGAGATAAGGAGCTTGGTTGCATGGCTTTCGAAAAAGCAAAGGAACACTCAGTGGGTCCCACAAATAAGCTCTACAGATACTTAGAAATATAGACAGATACAATAATCCCCTTTGGTTCAGGGGAGGATTCAGATAAACAGCTTAAAAGATGAGACAAATTAAGCACTTAGATTAAGCAAATGAAAATTAATAAAAATACACATATGAAGATGAGCAACAAACCTATAATAATCCAAAAGCTCAAAGTCTATAACCTAAAATTGAGATCACAACAAAATCATCTATTTAATTGAAAAAAAACTGCAGCTATGAGATTTGACTTTTAAAGAAAACTTAGGATTTTGACTTTCTTGAACTTTGGTTGGATCTAGACTACTGAATACATGTTTATAAGTAAAAGTAAGACTAAAACAAGTTAAAACAACAACTTATGTTATGAGACTATGGTTTATGGGAATCAAATACCACCACAGTTAACTGTGGTGGTGGGAGTTTTGTTGATTTGACTTTTGTTCAAATGAGGGCTGTGTTTTATGGCTAAACCTTGATAAAATAGCTTAAAAGATCATGTAACAACCAAGTTTAACTACACAAACACTTCAGAGCATAGGTAAATTAGATGAACCAAACACCCCTTAATATTGAAACTGTTTTGATTTTCAAAGCAAAATGGACTCTTAAACCATGAAACTGACTCATAACACATTATCTAACTTAATTTAAACATAAATGAACTGAAATTAGTGCAAAAATACTTATGCTACAGTAAATCACAAAAATTTGTAAAAAAGCTTACAGAGAGATCAAACTGAGACAGATGATACCAAGGGAACCAAACCACAATCTATTTGTCTCCCTGAGACATCACAACCACCATGTGGTTCCAAAACAACCAGAATCCCATTCTTCTTCCTTCATTATCTTCTTTTCTTATTTTCCACTATTATTGTGATTTTTGATTATTATTATTTTTTTTGAATTATAAGCTAAACTGATTACAAGGCTTTGAAAGCTTTTAAAAACTAACAAGTAAGCTTAAAGGAACTAAAATGAAACAGGTTTAACAATATTCAACAAGAATTAAGCAAAGTTGTCAATTTCACTTAAATTTGCCAAAATTTGAATTCAAACTAGGAGACTGAATTTGAGAAACTAGAAATTTGAACTTCCATTAACATAAACTGAATACAAACTTGAAATTACAACTGACTTTAAAGATTTAAAACAGAAATTAAAGACATTACACTAGAAATGGTCTAAAAGGAGTGACAACTATCTTCTCTTTTTTTCTTCATCTTTATAGGTCCTGGAGTGATACTTTGCTTTTCCCACTCATCTATGGCCGTTGGATGGCTTTTGTTGATCTCAACCGTTCAAATAAAAAAATGGCGGGAAAGCAGGGATTGACAGTTGGGAGGTTTGGTGAAGTATTAAATGAGGAGGGGGGTTGGTGAGGGTGTAGGTGAGTAATATTTAATGGAAAGGTGAGGTTTGGTGGAAAAGAGGAGGGGGGAGGTGAGACATGGAAGTGTGAAACCAGGGATGGGCCAGATTTATGATTGGGCTTGGGTTGTTGCTGGATCAGACTATGGAATTGGATTATTGGGTGGTTTGGTTTGTTTGTTTATTTTGCAAAAACCACAAGGACCACTTTTGTAATTTAGCAAACTGCAAGGGCTGATCATGCAATCTTTCCAAAGTAACAACAAGGACCATACTTGCATAGTTTAAATATCCAAAAACCCATTTTCGCAAATTTTGTTTTTTCAAAATTTCCCGGGGACCAAATTTGTAAATTTCCTAACCTCAGGGACTAAACTTGCAATTTTCTAAAAATTTCACCCAAGGACTATTTGTGATACATTTTGATTTTCCAAGGGCAAAAAATGATTTTCCTTTCAAAAATATCCCACCAGGGACTGAATCTGCCAAAATCTGTAACTCCAGGGACTAAATTGTAATTTTCTAAAACTTTTCCAATTTTTCACCAAAGGACTAAATATGACAGTTTATGATTTCAAAATGACCTTTGGTGATAATTTTCCATATTTTGAATATCCAGGGACTAGTTTTGTCATTTTATGAAAGTTGAGGGACTTAAACTGCCAATTTTGCAAACTTTATACGTTTTTCGTCTGTTTTTGCTCATTTTGCATCTAAAACATATAAAACACAATTTTGAAATATTTTTAGTATTTTGATGCATTTCTGAGTGTTTTTGTATGTTTTGCAGTTCAGATTAGACCAAAAATGATGAGTGTTTGAGCACTCATCAGTGACGAACTCCATTCTCCTAACTATGTAGAATGCTAGATTGTAGGGTGTCGATGTGACAATACAATGAAGCATGTGACCGAGACAAGCGGGCAGATGATCCCTATTACCACCAAGTCAAAAAGCGTTTTCATGAATGACTTCCTCAAAGGTTTTGAGGTGATTGACAATTTCTTTTGTGAAAAGTTGATTTTCTTCAACAAGAACTTTCTTACCTTTGTGAGTACGGGTAAGAGGTGAGGTTCGTGGTTTTTGAATAACAGGACTAATTTCACTTGGAGTGGGGGGAATAGTGGCATATTTCCCACATCTGAGGGTGCTCTTGACAAGAGCATCAAGGCTCCATTCGTAAGTGAACGAGCATTGCCCCGTGGTGGGAAGACCAAGGATGTCATCGAATTTAGGAAGTGAGTATGAGAAGAATTTTTCTTGAATGACAAACTCAACATAGAGTTCAGACATAGACTCAGTTCTTAACCTTAATTGACTATAGAACTCGAGGATAAAACGAGAAATGATTAACTCATTGATTTTGTAAAGGCAATCTAGTTTAGCAACACTTAGCATGACTTCAAGGTAATTAAAGTCCTCAAAGTTGGGATAAACAACTCGACCTTCATGCATACAACATTTTTCAATTCGTTGGAAATTATTGGAAAAGGGTGGAGGGTAATCAGTAGAAAGGATGGGTATGTAGTTGCGTGTCTTTTGTTGATCAACACCGTTCAGTTTAGGCATGTTTTTCCTATATAAAACAATGAAGTAAAGTTAACGTTAAGTTAGCTAGCCTTTGAATTTTTATGCTTATCCCAAACACCCCCCATATATCATAACACATTTTAATTTTGAAATTCCTGATCCATTTTGTTGCATGGTTATGAAAATATTTCTGACATGTATTAACAATGCATAACTACGTTTTTGTTACATGATTAAACAAGATTAACAACAAAAAATTCGAATTGGGGGTAATTTTATTTTCAACCCATTTTCAAAATCCACGAATTAAATTAAAAAAATTTGTTAATTCAAGTGTTGTTAATGATAAATTGTTGAGATTTAGTTTCAATTGTTGTTAATTTTACAAAGAAATGAGAATCCCCAATTTTTAATGTTATGTTCATATGAACACTAATAATTCAATTGCAAATTAATTAGATGAAATTGAAGAAATTAGCTTACAATAGAATGATTAGTGTGTACTAGTGATTGATGATCTTGAATTGAAAGACTTCGAATTTGTTTGATTATTGGTGAGTAATAGTTTTGGGTGCACGGGTCGTATTTTTGTCACTTCTGCAGCAGAGGAGTGTGTTTGGTTTTGTTTTAGACAATCCGCAGTAGGAAAACGGGGTGTAGGCCGAAAATACTAGACGGTCCTTTATCGATATAGGATCACCAGTTGATAAAAGGACTGTCGGCAGTAAGGTGGTAAAATTCGATAGTTTTTGGTGTTTTAGTCTTTATGAAAAGTTTTTGGTTGGGACCATTTTAAAAACATGACTCTTGTATTTTTAGACACGTAGTAGACTCAATACACACGAGTAGGCTAAGGAATGGGTATGGAATAGAATCGAGACATAAGAATGGAAGAGACTCGATACGCTTGAATGAGGAGTGGAATTAGAGTCGAAACAAAAGAAAAGAGAGAGTGCGTGAGATGAGGTTCAAGAACCAGACTTGCATTGAGGAGGCTAGAAATCAATCATGTAAATCCCAAGAAAATTCATAGACAAGAACTAGAGAAAAGATAAAGAGTGAAAAGAGTGTGCATCGTCTATAGTGATCGATTGACATAAAAATCGATATTAATAATGGTTGTGGTAAGACCATTATTTTCCAAATAATTCACTTGAATCCAAGGAAGGATTAGTGTTGGGAATCATCCTAATACATGGAACGACATTTACGGGATTACATTAGCTATCTTATTAGGAACAAACACATGGACTAGAAGCGTAATATTGTAATAGTTAGACATGTGTTGGCCTATTTATACCCTCCTAGACTTCACTAGGAGGGTGAGACTTGTGTGTGTTATTTTCACTCTTCCTTATTATTTATAAAACACTTATTCTCCCTTCTCTCTCTACTCTCTCTCACTAACCATGGCTTTCATCTTCTTCCACCAAACCCAACCTCCCGAATCCACATATCATCATAAACTACGATCCAACAATTGGCATCAGAGCTATGGTGTTCTTTTTGATGATTTTTGTGGTTCGAATATTGTGTTTGAAGCTGGTTGTTTACACATTATTTTGGACCTGGAAAATTTTTTTTCCTTGTCTTTATTGATTAACAAATTCTATACAATATTTGTTGTATTCTTATGGTCAAAACAGTCCAGTTCCATTTTATACAAGTTCACATACTGCTACTGTGGTCTTCTTGGATAAGTCCGTAGTTACCAGTTTATGTACAACTAATATTATGACTTGTTTTGTACCATCCGTGAAAAGTAGTCATAAAAGGTCAGAAAACTCATCGGAATCTGCAACAAGACTCGCCGGAATCTGGTTGGAATTTCTTGTATAAGAAATTTTCGAAATGTACAATTTTTCGAGAATGCGTTTTTGAAATGTACTATTTTTCGAGAATATATATTTTCGAAAATTTTTTATGTTTTTGAAAACTTTCACATTCTCGATAAGTTAGACAGAAGTAAGAGATGTAGATGACGAAGACTTTGACTAGTTGACCAAAAACCGATATACCAACAACTCATGACCTCAGTCTACATATCATTGGTCCAATAATAAAAAAAAAAAGGAAAAGAAATCCAAAAAAAACATCACAACAGCCTACACAAACTCATACAAAAACATCAACATATCCATCAAGACTTATTCCCATCCTCCTCAAAACCACAAACGCTACGTCACAACAAGATTTCAAGATCTCAGACTCGTTCCTTCTTATAATCGTTTATTGATTTTTTTTGGAACATTATCATCATCGATCATATAGAAGGTAAGCCTCTTCAATCACTATCCGAACAATAAAGAGAAGAAAGATAACAAATTTATTATTTCTTGTCTTTGGTTCATTCATAGACCAAAAACAAATCACAAGAATAGTAACCACAAATGCAAACCTACCCTAGACCCATTTGAAAGGATCTTTAAACCGCGCCTGTGAGCTCTCGTTCTTACTGAAGAAACACATGATTTGTTGGTTCGATTGGGTCAGTGTTGCACGTAACAGAAATAGAAGGAGAGTGGTTATTGTTTGAGAAGAGTTTGTAATACAGGTTTGATTATGATGGTGATGAGATGAGTCTTTGATGAGATTTTATTTGCTAATAGTTGTTGAAATCTTGAGGAGAGATAAGAAGTTGACTGGATTTAGAGAGAAAATGAATATTGGTAGGCGGATAGTTTGTGGGAATTGTGATTAGGGTTGGTAAAAATATGAGTTATATTAGGGATTGTGTAAGGTTATATTAGTGTGTTGGTCTAGATCCGAATCTATTATGGGCTGTAATATTTTATCACTTTTTTGGGCTGGTCTTATGTTGCAACTCACATAAATGGTCAATCAAAAGTATCCATCTGAATTTAACTTTTGATACATAAGTTTTTGATAAAGTTTTGGCTAAAAGTGGTATTTTGGTTGATGCAAATTCTCACGGGGATACGGATACGTTTTTGACAAGATCGGGAAACCATTATCAAGTTCATTAAACCGTCAAAAGGCTAGTTTTGAGCATTTAACCGCAAGATGTGACTACGGCGTTAATTCATTATCATTTATTTGAGGTTGAAGTGGAATATCACGGGTGCGTGTACTTAGTATCTGAAGATATCGGGGTTGGTTGGATGCATGATTCTTCGAGATCCTTGTTCGAGCTTTTAACCTTTAAAATGACGAAGACTTGGATATCTAGTTATTTTTGTGATTCCTTCTTTCTATTACCACCAAATAACTATCATTTTAATGAGTTACGTTGTAGTGCTCAGTGTCACACGAAGTTGTAGATAGTCAAGAGGTGATGTACGTCTTATACTTGATGGTTGGTTGGTTGATGAGTATAGAGTACTTAGGGATTCGATGGGGTGCGAACTCTCTACACCGCTCTTTGTGATACATTAGTGCAAGTTTAAGTCACAAGTTTGGGTTATTTTACTTCAGTCTCAAGTTCGTCATATTGAGTTTTCTCCATCAGTAGTCACTACAAAAAGCCGTCAGAATGATAATGGGGGTCGGTAAAGAGTTAGCTGAGAGGAGTATAAAAGAGTAGAGATGTTTATCAGTAGTTGATTCTCACGGGCTATTTATGATACTTCACACATAATCGGTTAATTGGACATATGGGGTTACGCTGCCTCCGTTTCCATCGTAAACATAGTATGTATGCTTCCGATTCCGCGAAGACATCGTGGGGGAAGAGAGAATGGGTGTTCTTTGCTTTCTTTGACTTTTCTTGATTTCTTTGTGAAAACACTCATCTTCCACGAGGTTCAGCAATTAGGGGGAAGAAATGTGCACATCAGGGACGCATAATAGACTCACATGATCGAGCTTCTTTTTTGAGAAAATTTAATGTTCGGATGTTGAGATTACTTATTTGCCCAGAAGCACATTTAAAAATAATACGGTGGTATTGTCATTAGATTTGTCTTTGGGGAGCCGGGTTTTTTCACAACATGTTTTTGAAAACCAGTATCATTATTTGTTTTTTATACAGGGCACAAACACTGAAGTCTAAATGATCATATTTTGTTGAAAGCCAGTATCACATTTTTTCCTTACTTGGGTTCTAATAATACGTGTTAGTTGGTTGAATGTGTTAATCTTTCGTCTTAAGTCATTATGTGAGTTTAAATTCTTACCAAGAATCTTATGGGTTAGTAGTTGTGTAACTCATACCTTGGTATTAGTAAACATCGATGATGTTATGCAATGGTGTCGATGTTAATGGGTTTTAAGACTACATTTTCTATACTTTTTAAGGATTGTAATGTTCAAAGATTTCTATTTCTGTTAAATGATATTTATTGATTATGTGTTTTAATTCAGATTGATTTTGAAATAAAGGAATAAATTTGTAATTTATATCTACTCATAGGCTTGGCAACAAAATTAAATAATGTCCTACCTTAAACGAATATAATGAACACCAAAATATAGCAAATAATGGAACCTGTTAACTTTTGTATGTTTTATGACAGGGTTTAATTCTAATTCTATAACTCATTTACTACGTTTTGCAATCCTTCAATGTTTATGCTTTCACTGGGATCACCCTATTTCTTATAATGTACTTTTGAGATTAGCAACTCTTCTGCACCGTGAATTAGTTACTTTGCTATTCGACATAAAACCTATTTATGTCCTTTTTAGGTGTTGGTTAGTATAATTCGTCATCCAAAGCCAGTATACGAAATCCCTTTTAATGAAGAAGGTGGTTGGAACAAGTCGCCGCCCAATATAATGTAGCATCAACGAATTTGTCCGAAGTTCAGGTAAAAAAGTGATATTAAAGACACGTAATATATCAAGAATTACTTAATAGTTGCGTTTAGCTAATTTTATTGCTTTCTAATGTGGTATGCATAGAGTAACAATGGATACAACGATTCAAGAAATTCCACTTGGCCGTTCCAACATAGTGTAGTGACTGTCCTATTTGTTTGGAAGAGTTTCGTGTTCGGCAAGAGGTATTATAATGTTTTTTGTTTTTGTTTTTATAAACGGATCATTATAGGTACAAATAACCACCCCTTAGATTAAAATGCTATTACTTTGTAGGTCTGTGGCCTTCCTTGTGCTCATAACTTCCATTTGGCATGTATCGATAAATGCTTTAAACTAAATGTGAAATGCCCTCGATGCTGATGTGTTGTCTTCCCTGATGTTGATTTTCGAAATAAGACCAAAATTTAATTTCTTTTATATGATTCAGTGGCTTCATTAGAGGGTGGGCCTGGAGATGACCCAAAGCCCCTATCTTTCTCATTCCATGACAAGTACAAATAAGGACTGCTGTTATCTGTGGTAAGCATTTTAGCACCCCATGTATTCATACATGATGATTTTAAGTTTTGTTCTAACATTTTCAAAGTGTAATAAGAGTGTTTCAAAATCAATATGAAATTGTATCTCTAATAATATTTAGGGGGTGTTTGGGTAAAAGCTTATTTTAGGGATTAATTGCTTAATTGCTTTTAGTGTTTTTGAAAAGCTGTCAAGATTTTTGAACGTGTTTGATTAAGTATTTCTTATCCTATGAACTTCTAACCTGGATGTGGGAAAGTGTTCAAATACTCTTCAAAGTTACAAAAACATGAAAATTATCAAAAGATTTTATATCTATTTTGGTTAAGCTAAGTGAAGTTTATGCTTTCTGAAGGCTATATACTAATTTATTGACTATTGCAGTTCAATTGGAAATCGTTGAGGCTTTTTGTGGAGAAATGGGCTGCATGAATTCTTTTACCAGTAGGCAATGTTTAACGGCTTACCTCCAAACTTGCCATTAGTAGTACATCAAGTGTGAAATTTGTGGGACCAAACAACTTAGGAAGAACATCAAGCGTCGCCTTCGCACACATGATAAAGGGGTATTTAAGGAGAGGATTAGATGTAGCTTTGAAGGATGTGAGTTGTCTTTCTCAAATGTAAGAAACCCATGGAGTATTACTTTTGATGCTTTTAGCTATGTGTCAAAACGCTTTCTTATCCAAAAATCTCAGCCAATTTTTACTTACAAAAGATATTCCATCCAAGCATTAATCTAATTTCTATATCAAACGTATGAAAGTATTATAGGCCTGAAATTTACTTATTAGCAATAAGTAATGGGTCAACGTTGCAAGTCTAATGCTTATCCTTTCTTTAAAATGCAAAACTCAAATCTACGACAGCATGTAAAAGCTTCCCTTTTTTGAAGATATTGAAACTGACAGAAGAAGCTCAGTTTCAAGTTCTGAGTTTTGATTATTTTTTTCCTCAAATCCAAATGTTTCCTTACTGGCAAAGAAGACATGGAAAGAATCTATGCTGAAACAAGATAGTGCAATTGACAGAAGAAGCTCATTTAAGGAAATCGACGCTTCAAAGGTTGCTGGATCAGTTTGAAAAAAATTACAATAAGCCAATGATTATAGTATCAGTTGCCGTTGCCCTCGCCCTCATTGGCCCTATTCTTTTAATGTGACCATTCTTTAGTATGACCAGTCACTGCCTCTAAGTTTATCCTAATACATAATATTTTTGCTGAACTCCATTTGTCCTGTCAGTATTATCGATCCTCTCACTACTATTATGATCATTAATGTCTTTTATTATGATCAATTAATGCCATTCTCAAGAGCTTTATCATGTTAAAGGGGTCAACAAATTTGTGTCTGCGGGTTTGCTGCTGCATGTGTGAAGTTATTGTTCATTTTTTAATTTGCAAAAGAAAAACAGAATTACATCATACAATTCATGGAGTGTGCATTTTAAGCAATAATAAAGTTGTCATTAATTGTTGTATATTTCTTGATCTTACATTTTTTTAAATCGAAGTTTATGACTTGAAAGTCGCCCAAAATCGACAACATGCCAGCTAAAGTTACGTAAGGTGAATTGCACTTAATGCAGTGTTCTTGGTGAATGATATTGATGTTTTTCTTATCTATGAATTTGCAGATGAAATAGGAGCAAAAAGAGACGCGGCGATTTGGTTTCGATGGCATTGCACATGAGTTAATGAAGTTAAGTCGCTAAAGTCCTAAAAATCCAAAACCAATAATGTAGTAAATTTTACATGCAAATATAAAATGCCCGTCATAAAAAACATTATTTACATTAGTTGCTGCTATAAAATGTTTTGTGTGACGGGCATTTTGTATTGCTTCTACAACTATTGGTTCTTATATGTGATGGAATAGAAAAGCAACCAAAAGAATGTGAAGCCAACAGAAAATGCTCCCGGTGTGTTACTACTTAGTGTAACTTCTACTATCGAATGACGATTTTGAAGTGAACGGGTCAGATGACTGATCATGGTCCTTATTATCGAGGTTTGCCTTTCTCTTAAGCATAGTGATTTTTTTAAAACTTCACATTATTAGATTAGGTGTTGTTTGGGATTGAAATGGGACAATAAGTTGTTTGGGTTTGCACATAAAAGACTGCTAATCATCAGGGCTAATGGGGTCTTGAATTGTAACTTGCACATTAGTGGAATAGTGGTTGTTTGGAATTGCATATTAAACTGTACATTATAAAAATTATGGACTGTTTGGGTATACTTATGAAAATTACACATTATAAAAGTGCGAGTTTCTTTTTATAGCATACCAAGTTGTTTATTCATTAACATGAGTTATTGGTCATTGTTTCTTATATGCCCCAAACAAGGTACTGTGTACATCATGGATTCAAATTATTGCAAGCCAACAAATACCAAAGAAAAGAAAAGAAAGGCCGAGCAAAGTTACTGGCTGATAAGCCATTTTCAAAAGTAAGTTTATTTTTAAAAAACTCATTAGAGGTTGTTGAGATTGGTTATTAGATTAGAGGTTGTTTGGATTAATTATTACGATGAATGTTGTTCTTTCTACATATAGGAACATAATCAACTGCTTATAGACTTTTTAGGGTTTTTGGTCATTACACATGGAGAGTTGTTAGTGTAAGTTAACTCACTATATATGTACAACACTTAATCACTGATTTGCCCGTTGTCTTTTTTTAACAGGGTGTTAGTATGATCGCCTCTCAAAACTAGGGATTAAAAAAAAAAAAAAAAAAAAAAAAAAAGGATAGTAACATAGAGGAAGACGATTTCTGGATGCCACCCGTAGGAGATCGGGGGATTATATGATGAGTTGCTTTTCTGATTTAGTGGTCGATACTAGTTGCAGAGGTGGAAGGGTTAGTATTTGTTGGTTATGTGTGAACAAATTAACAAATCTCTTCTAACAGCAGAGGTGTAATGTTTTTTATTTTATTTTTATTTTTATATATTTTTTATTATTATTATTATTATTATTATTATTATTATTATTATTATTATTATTATTATTATTATTATTATTATTTTGCATTATCTCTTCTAAACACCCGTCAATTTAACGTGTCTATAAGCTAGTATACATATACACCCGTACATGCATGAAAATGGTATTTGTTTGTGTGCATTAAATGCAAATGTGTAGTGTTTTCTTTGTTTCAAATCGTTCGAGTTTCCAACCGATGTTCCCACTTTGCAACCGGCGACCGATTTGCCCACAAAGGGCATGACCGAAGTTGAGATCGGTCGATCGATCTACTTGACCGATTTTTTTCGGTGCACTGCTACAAGCCTTACTAATTCCACCACAAAGCCCAACCTCAGTTTTACAAACCCGTGTTAAGGTCCTATATTAGATACAACGGAACATGAATAATAAAGAGATGTTATATTTTTTACTAACAATATTAGCTTACTTCACTGATTTCACTTGTCACTATTGTTTGTGTTTCTTTTCACTTGTCACTATTGTTTGTGTTTCTTTTGCTGGAACACTACACTCAATACGTGCAACACTCGTCACTAATTTTAATGAATATATGCTATTATTATGTTAACATAATAGTAATACATCAAATCTTTTCAAGGTATAAGCACCTGTAAAGAAAGTCCACAGTTGTTGAGAGCATGAAATGCATTTCATCATAAAATTATAACCAAGTGATAAAATATTAGAAAATGTTACACAAAGGTAAACTTTTTGTAAGTTACGGGTATGTTTGGCGCAGAGAGCGGTGTGGAGCTTTTTAGGGCGGTGAGCAATGAACATTTTGATTTTTAGTAGTCGTTTGGCAAAAGAGCGGTGAGGTGTGGCTATTTTTTGGGAAGACTATTTTTTCAATGCTTGTTTAAGAAGCTCTAAACTATGGCTACTGCTCACAGCTACTTTTAACAAACACGCCCTACTCCAATTTAGTTGAATGCTTTTTTTTTTTTTTTTTTTTGGTAATTCGTTATTGCCTAAAAGATCAAGAATAAGAAAATACTTATTACACTACCATACTTTGTTGCCTATAGTATAGAAGCACAAGTATGGAACTTATAGCACCTAAATAAAGGAAATTTTGGTTTGGAACTCTAACCTACCTCCATAATTCTTCAGCTGTCCTTATATGACCATTTAGGGTGCGTTTGGTATGGGTTAATCGGAATGAAGTAATATTTTCATTTCAAATAATGTTTTTTGTTTAATGTTTGTTGAAATGTTAAATGGAAATCAATGATAAATATGTGATAAATTGAAAGATGCTAAAAGGGTGAGGAATAGAGTTTTTATTCCAAGATGTGGGGTTTTTTTTTTTTTTTTTTTTTTTTTTTTTTTTTCATTATCATTATCATAAAAATTGTGAGGGAACACTTTAAATATGAGCGAGTCCCATCACTTTGATACCCAATTCTAATTATAAAATCAAACAACAATATCGGAAGTGATATCTTAGCATATATCCATTCCTATTGTACCCTTATATCAAACTCATACCGATTGTGATTCATGACAGCATACCAAACGCACCCTTAGTTTGGATAGGTCAGATATAAAAATAGCCCAATCATATCGTCTATGGAGTCAAAAGTTAAAACAGTAACCAACGTTTTAATACTATTATTGCAATGACTAAAGATACTCCCTCCATCTCAAATTATAAGTCTACTTTCATATTTTATAAAGTTAAAAAAAAAATAGGTCCCAAACAATATTAACTAATAAAAGTTCATTTCTTCTCACTTTTAAACATTTTGATTGGTGGAAATTGAAAGTGGACATTAATTTTGGGACAATAAAAAGTAGCAAAGTGGACTTATCTTTTGGGACCGAAGGAGTATAATTTATAGAAAATCATACTATAAAAATCAAAATAAATATAGGGTAATCATATCATCAAAATCTACCACATAAATTCTTAGAAATGACCAATTGAAACAGAATTAGAAAAGGCGAATAAACATGGGACGTAGGCTGATATTTGCAAGACTGGCTAAGTAAGATTAATGATGACGTATAATCCGCATTCGGGTCACGAACCCGATCAATGGACACTACTAATGCTCAAGCCCATCACGCGTGGGCTATCATAATAATGATTTGTGCTATCATAATAACGATTTGGGCTCACAAAAGCTCAAACTCAAATATATCATGTATGGTCTTGATAATGATCGTTTATTTATGGGATAAAGATCAACAGACCGGATAAGGCGAGATACGCCGAAGAGTAAGGAACACAAAACCAACAAGGATTTCGTGTCTATATAAAGAATATCACGGCTCTCATTGAGGTATCATCTAAAAACCCTAACTCTTCACTATAACCCTAAAAACCGATTACTTACTCTCACGTCGGAGGATAATCATGGGAGACAATCTCACGATAAGCCTAACGGTTTTAGTGCGCAGGTCTCAAGCATTAAGATCCAATTGATACGAGAAAAAGAACTCAAATAAGGAACGCCCAACTTTTGTATCATCAAGTGGAGCCATCCGTGGGACCCTACACTAAGAATTCCACTAAGAACTAGAATGACGAAGCACGGAAACGTAAAGCAGCGGACTCCGCAGATGAAGAAAACATATGGTGACCCACAGGGGAAGAATCACTCAAGCGACTCAACCTCTAAGCAGGCCTCTGGGATAACCAGTGCGCCCAGGCACCAAGGATCAGGCCCAGATCTGATCTTTCCAATAGTAGAACTGCCTACGGGGACTACCCAGGCCACTACGACAACAGCTAGCGCGGAAGATCTACAGCGCACTCTTTTCACCACTCCCCACCAAACGGTGCCAGACCTCACTGAGCCACCATGTGCGCCTAATCGAGATAGGGGTCCTGATGTGGAGACAGATATCCTCGCGGTAGAAGGAGTCGCGCCTGAGCTAGCACCAAGTGATTTCGTGTCTCAAAACTACGAAACTTTGGCTGCCCTTATGCAAGAGGAAGCAAAAAGAATGTCAAGTCAGAGCCTGCAAGCCTGGCTCAACTTCGGCCCTGAGTATGAAGTATCCCCACCGCGCCATCAAAAGGAGAGGCGCGAGAAGGACAACCGCCGACTCCCAGTGTTCACTAGGGTCGGAAAGAAAGTTGTGAATGATGAAGCAGGTGACTTGCTATACCTGGAGGAGTACGAAGGTGATGGAAGGCGTACCAATGTCCACGCCAGGCATGGTAGTCTCAGGGTTCAGGATATACTTGGGCGACAGCACTCACCAAGTGAAAGCCCTCTAAGGTTTAGCAGTCGAAGAGTTTATGATAGACTTGGGCGACAGCGCTCCCCAAGCAAAAGCCCTTCAAGCTCGGATTTCAAGGACAGTGGGCGCAGGCGCCGCAAAAGGGTAAGCTCATCCTCAAGTGACTCCTCGGATAAAGAAACAGGACACTAGAAGTCCAAGAGAAGATATCGCGATGAAGAGGAGGACGAGGACATGTCCCGTCCCTGGCGCCGCCAAAAGGTTGACGCATTCACTCGGCGCATCAGCGATTTCTCAGAAGGTAAGAGAAGGCGCATGCCCGCCAACGTTAAAACTTATGATGGGACAGGTGATCTTGATGACCACTGATGAGTGTGTGAATACTCATCATTTTTGTCTTATATGAACTGCCAAAACATCCAAAAACACCCAATAATGCATCAAAATACTGAAATTATCTTAAAAGTGTGTTTTATATGGTTTAGATGCAAAATGTTTAAAAACAAATGAAAAACGAACAAAGTTTGCACAATTGGCAGTTTCAGTCCCTCAAGTTTCAAAATTTGGCAAAACTAGTCCCTGAAAGTTTTAAATGAAAGAAAAGTCAACCCAAAGTTTTTAAAAGTAAAAAATTATCAAATTTAGACTTTGGGTAAAAAGTTTGAGAAAATTACACTTTTACCCCTCAAAATCCAAAATTGCAATAAAAAATCCCTGAACTTCAGAAATTGTCAGATTTGGTCCCTGGGAAATATTTTTGAAATGAAAAGTCAACAAAAGTCTTTGAAAAATCAAAAGTTGACAATTATGGCCCTTGGGTATAAGATTTGAGAAATTTACATGTTTGGCCCCTCAACTTTGGAATTTGGCAGAAATAGTCCTCGGATATTCAAATTTTGGAAATTGTCAAATATTGGTCTTTGGAATAGTAAACTTGGCATGAATTATCCATGGTAAACTTTGGAGCAGTTGCAATCTTGGTCCCTCAATTTCATCAAAATTACATTTATGGTCCTTGATGATTTACTAAGCTAAAATACCAAACGGATCCTACCTTAATTTTACTACTCCCATTTAACCCAACAAACCAACCCAAAATAAACCCCACCCTAATCCAATAACTAAACCCAGTCCACCCCACAGCCCATACAAAAGCCCACCACAACAAAATAAACACACCCCGTCTTTTT